>CM037854.1:1789295-1805500 GCA_021234595.1 Delia radicum
TTTTCTTTTTCAAACTTATCGATTTTTTTCTCTCCAAAATTTCATTAAGTTTAATTAACTATTGTGCGTTCTTTATATTATATTATAGTTAATGATAAATTAAAATTAAATTGATTCATAACAGATTAACTAATGTCTTTTATCGAAACATAAAAATGAGACGATTCATACAAAATCGTTAGGTTTTATTATGTAAAACGCTTAATTCGTTGTAACCGAAATAAAACATCATAATGAAGTACATCTGATTACACAGATAGAATTGTAGGGTTTTGGAAGTTTCATAGTTTAAATAAAATACTCAATGTACTATTTTCATTACAAAAATTATAATAGATAGTAGTACAACTTAAAAACAGTAGAATAATGTTCTTACCTTGGATACAGCTAATGTTGAAATTGTTTGTTTGTGACGGCTGGGGCTAGCTAACTAATGTGATTTAATTTCATTTTAAAATGTGTGCTATTTGTTGTAATTAAAGGTAATTAGTTAGTTAGGTATTTCCAAAAACAAGTACCCATTTCATTTGAGTAGCTTTAACTGGAGTTTGTGGAAGTCTTAACAGTGTTAAATTTAGACGATGTAGTATTTGGAAACATTTTTAAATTATTGGAGTATATATATACTTTTTAAGGCATTCCTGGTAAACCGGTGCAACTTTGTCTTTGTTGTTGCTGTATCATGTTGGCTCGTAGTTTTTGTTGTTCGAGCCTTTGTACAGAGGCAGTTAAATGGGAATTTTCAACATATAAATCTTTAACAAGTATGTCAGCATTTTGTAAACGCTGCACTTGCTCGGCTATCAAAGCACCTTGAGCCTCTAAGCGACCATGTAAATCATTTAATTCGATTTGATGATGACGCCAGGATTCTGAAAATGAATATAATGTAGAAATGCTTTTGTTAATTGCATAATGAAAACTTACGTTGCATTATGGATTCGGTATATTGCTGCTGTTGTTTAATAACATTTTGCAAATGTCTATTTTTTAATTCTAATTGGTTTACTCTCTGTATTAAAGAGGGATGGGCTGTGCGCTGTAGAGGATTACAAATGTTTGAATCTTTTCGTTGTTTAGTTTATTTCTTTTTTATTTGCAAACTTACCGCATATGCTTTTTCTAGTACCGGTTTAGCTTCTTGTAATTGTTGCAATTCCATAACTAAGCCATCCCTTTGCAATGACAAATCTTTGATTTGTTCTTTTAATGATAGTTCAAAGTATTTTAAACGTTTGAGTTCATCTTTCAAAACACTTGGTGTTGGACTAGGGGAACTGTTTTTCGTGCTTGCATTAGATTTGGTTGTCAGTTGTGTATTTCGTTGTTGTTGCTGTACACTGTGATTTGAATGAATACTGTGAGTTTCGAAACTTTTGCCAGATGCTGTTGATGAGGTTTCACAATCAGCCACATCTCCTGTTTCGGAAGGTGTAGAGTGTGTTTGCGATTGACTGGGTTTTTCAATAGGTGACTGCAAGGAGCTATTTTGTGGCGTTGTACTGAAGATTGTAGTTTCAGATGTTGATAAGTTAACGCTGAAATTATAACAAAATACTTAGTATATTAAGGTAGACACGTTGATGGGTGTGGGGGGCGTGCGGGGGTTAGCAGGGAGCTACGATATACAGTTCTTTTTAAAAGTTACAAAGCATACCTTTTGAGTCAATTAGACAATACAAAAGTGAACAAATATTTCAAATTTAATGTTTCTAACTAAAAATACAGTCCAAGTGAAAGGAAGAAGACATTTGTCAAATCTTAATTTAATAGCTTCAACGTTTTGTGTCAGGCCGTTAAGGGGGACCTTTTCGTCTTTAAGCGCCCATTTTTATTACGTTCCTAGTGAAAATTATAAAATTACCTTAACAGTAATTTAGGATATATTAGAGTGAACAAATGTTTAAAACTTGTAACTTTTAGCCATAGGGGTTTGGGTTGGTTACACTTCACGCAGGATTAGATGTTTGGCCTAGGCATTAATAGGAAGGCTTGTCCCCCTATTAACCTTTAATTTTACCACGTGATATAAATTCTTTATTTTGAAAGTGGTATAAGTCCCTTTATTTTTAAAATGAAATATAAAGAAATTTGTATTTCAACGTTTTTGAAACTGCAAATGGCAACTTTTGTACAATATTTTTATATACATCTCATCAGGGGACTTAAAATTTATTTACATTTAAAATAAATTTCATATTAACGGCGAAACTCCTTGTTTGTTCAGTATAGAATGGACTCTATACCACGTTCAAAATAAAAACTTTTATTGTAAATTTTCTAAGAAATTGGAAAATTACCGGGTTTTTTCAGTAAATTATCAAACTTGACTCAAAAAATGCATTTTTAATAAAGTAACGAAATTGCGAATTTCGCGAAAATGGTACGTGCTAGGAATATTTAAAGAGAAGATTTTTAATCTGGAGATCAAAATTTATATAATCCTAGTTATTCCAAATAACAATACAAGAATTCCTTTAAAAAATTTCAGCCATTTTTTAAGTTTTGACAAAAAAAAAATTGCAGTGAATAGAAGTGGGCGTTGTGGTGTAATGGTTAGCGCGTTGGACTGTTACACTAATGGTACCGGGTTCGATTCCCGGTGACAACAATATCAATTTAGAAAAATAATATGTATGAGTTTTCTATCCCCCATATGTATCGCAGCGCACACCTTCGGTGTTAATATAGCACTTAACTCCACCGAAGTAAATTAATGAATCAGGGCTATGAACCAAACAACTTCAATTAGTTCGACAACTAACCATCAGGTGGCTTGCAACAACTGTTCTAAGATTTATCATCTCGCGCAATTGCAGTGCTGCCATGCTTGCAGCTCTTCATATTTCCCCACCTTTCATATCTCCACGAACCCCTTTGCAAATAAAGCAACAAATTAATAAATATGAAAAATTTCCTGTTTCTCTTTAAACAAAAAAAAAAATAATAAAAATAAGTGGTCCATATAACCTAAATATTAGTTTTCTAGGCAAAGAAGCAGTCAAGGCGGAAATTTTTCCCCATTTTCGATCCTACAGAAATAATACATATATCAAATGTCAGGTTGCTAGGCAAAGAAGTTTCTGAAAGCCGTTAGGCGATATGAATTTCCAAAAACCACCTCTACACAGATTTCAACTTGTGATCAGGAACCAACATACTAAAATACCAATTTCTTGCTTTACTGGCCAGGCTGCCAAAGGGAGAATTTTCGCCTTTTTACAACAAAAATTTTGAAACTGTAAAAATTGGTTACAATTTTTTCGGTATTTTAAAAATATGTTTCAATAATTTCTTTCAATTACAAAACAAAATTTTTTATTTCCTACATCCTACTAAAAATGCAAAGAAAAAACTCTAGGCATTACGACAAATATAAACTAAACAAGAATTTTTTAAAAACTCGACAAAACTTTGTATTTTTTTTTAAATAACTACAACAAAAATTTACTGTTTACTCAGAAATACTGTTTTTTCTGTTGTTTTTTTAAATACTTCAAACAACTGTTACAAAAATACAATAATTTTCTTTAGTTGTTTTTTAAATAACTGTCATAATAGTTGTTTTGTATTATTTCATAGAAAGGCAACTGTAATGTCGGTTAAATACAGCAACTACTGATTACTACACAAACAACTGTCAAGTAGTAACTGAAAAACTTTATTGACTGCAGAAATAACCCATAGTAAAGAACCACAAAGCAAGGTCAAAAGAAGGCTACATATAAAGAATTTTTTATTTTGAAACTATGACGGTAATTATGTGTATTATGACCTATTTTCTCTGAGCATTATGATCGAAAAATCCCTACTATAATTATTTGGGTTTAGTCATAATACACTCATAAAAAGTTAGACAGTAGAATCTACTGAAAATTCCAATGAAAACAACTTTAAATTCAGTTCAAATGACAACAAAGGTAATAACCGTTAAAAATAACTAAAAATTTAGTTATTTTTAACAAATGCAGTAAAAATAACTAATAATATCATTAAATTATTTTTATTTATTTATTTTTATTTAAAAATCCATATTGTAATACAAAAGCCATCCAGGCCAAAAAACGTATTACATAGCAATAACAATCCTGAATAAGAACTTAAAACTAAAATATACATATATACAATAACAAAATATTGTACGCATAAATCATTTCACCTAGAATCAAACCTAACTATTTTGGCTCCCCAGCCGTAAAATATATAAAAAGAAAACAACTAAGAACTAATAGTATAGAATTAAGAATCATATTCCGGTAACAATCAGCAACAGCTCACACATTACAGACATTTTCCAAAACTCCATCTTATGAAAACATTCCACAAATTTAAATGGAAACAGGTTTATACTATTGTATTCGAGAAATATTCCAGTAATTTGAGTCTAAAAACATTGTTGGAGTGAGAGAAAACTCGTAAATCATAAGGCAAATAATTCCAGCAATGAGCAATCCTCACCATGAATGATCTCTTAAACAGAGAGCATGAAATTCTAGGTATAACTATATTCTTTAGTCTCCTAGAATGAAAAACCAGTACGCCGTTAGTTGCCGAAGAGATAACTTATCTCGTCACTCGCATTAATTATAACGGTTAATTCTATTCTTTTTTGCAATACTATAAAGCGTGTCTCAGCATGCCGTTAGACTGTTGAGTCTAGCCATATGCAAACCGTTCGGATTCCTTTGGAGACATCGTTTACTCCTCCATTGCAAAGGCAATGGTTGTTTTGTGCACGTGTTGGTATGTGTTGCTGATGTTCCTGTTCGTCTGATTTTAATCATCTTATATATATCATGCGTTTCGGGTTAAACGCTTACTATAACTTGGCAATTTGTGTATTGATTATACCGCCATTAACATTTAATAACTCAACAATAGAATGAAAAAAAGTAAACTCATGACATAAAGGGACAAGGGACATGACATAAGAGTCCTATAGAAAAAAGAGTACATTTCGGTACTTAACAAAATTCTTAAAAAAGCACACCAAAAACTTCTTTACATAACCAGACATATGTTCCCGTCTACGAGTATTATATATATATCGAACAACAGAATTAACAACACGTTCCAGTTTCTTAAGGTTACTACCAATTGTACCCGATACTACTTCTAGTCCATATAAGATCTGTGGCATTAATAGAGCATAAGCTACTCTACACTTTACCCTAAACAGCAAGTATATATTTGTGGAATATATTCTACGTAGAATAAAAGAAATCTTCCTATGAACAGATTCAATATGCTGGTCAAAACAAAGTCGGTTATCGATTATAACCCCTAAACACCTATGCTGATCAACAAATTCAATTCGTGTGTTACCAATAAATAAATTAGCATCTGAAAAAAATCGTTCAGATGAACCAAACATCATAGCCTTAGTCTTAGATGGATTTATAGCCAACGAATTAGTAGACGACCAATGAAGAATACGTTCAAGGTAAAAATTTATATTAGACTCCAACACATCAGCAAAATCACGATCCGTACCAAATAGTAGGAGAATATCATCTGCAAACAAAAATGTCCTGCACATACTCATGTCTAGAATCTCGGGGAGGTCATTAATATATAAGATAAACAGAAGGGGGCCAAGGGCAGATCCCTGAGGAATCCCAGAAGTGAGAAATAGACTGTTTGAATATGTTCCATGAAAATCAACAAACTGTGACCTACCACTTAAGAAGGACATAACAAGCTTACAAGCCGACTTCGAAAAGTTAAACCTATCCCTTCGCTTTGTAATCAAGGTAGAGTAGCATAGAAGGTAGAATTAAACGCTTTAGTTAAATCTAGAGAAATCAGGACAGACAATTTTCCATCATTTTCATAAGTCCTAATGGTATCAGTTAAATTAAGCAATAAAGAAGTAGTATTATATCCCCTACGAAACGCGTACTGGGATTCAAAGATTTTCGTTCTAGTAAACGAAACTACACAAATTTTAACAAATAAAAAACTGAAAAAATTGTAAAAAAACTATTGTTTTTTAACTGTTATTTTTTCGGTATTTAAAAAATATATATTTAAATAGTAAAATTTTTTTCTTTTGATTACAATAAACTATTTTTTTTCCTTCATCCTACTTAAAATATAAAGTCAAAATTAAAATCGGTACCAAGGATTATAGAAGTTTATAATATCAGCTTTCTTCAACTTCCACAAAAAGTTTAAATTTTAACAAAATCGTCTCGTGGGAAATGGCATAATTTTTTGATAGAAATAAGTAATTTTATCAAAATACCACAGATAAAAAGATGTTTAAAGAAGCATCATAGACAAGCCAAAGAACTAAAACCAACGAGCATATAGGCTAAACAGAATTCAATATAAAAATATCTGCCAATTCATTCTAATTTTATTTGTATGTATTATCGGTGCTGTGAATTTCCATCACTAAAGAGAACGTGAAGGAAAATAAAAAAATATAAAAAGCGTTTCGGCGAATTAGCGTATCGGTGAATTATGGCATATTATCTTATCTTCGTAAGGGAATTTTTTGGTAGAAATTACAGACTTTAAAAATCTGCAATTGAACACCCCCTAATAAACTTTAAATAAGAATAAAAACAGCGACAAAAAAGGGTTTAGATAATTTTTGTTTATTAGTAAATTTTCCAATATTAAAATCAAAACTTTAAAAATATATTTAATTAATTTTTTATTGTTCATTATATAAAATATTTTCTTAATTTAATAAGAAAAAACCCAAAAATATATATGTTGTAATTTACTAAATTATGTTATTTATATACAAGGTTTGCGAATTCTTGTCAAATGTCAATTTTTCTCTAAGAGATTCAAATTTTTTATAATAATTTGTATTTAGGTATATTTATATGAACTTGGAGTTCAATGAGTAACTTTTTATACTTGTTAAAGCAAATGTATACTTTTAGTATATTGTATAATGCCTAAACAAGATAAATTTTAAATATTACCAATTAACCGATTTAGAAAGCGTTTAGAGAATTGTACTGGTTGGTTTTGCGATTTCAAGGAATAGGAGCAGCTAAAAAAAAGTGCGTGTTTTAAAATAAAGTTGTGAAAAAATATAGATGTTAGTTAAATTAAGCTTAAATGCAGAACTTGTCGTGGAAAAGCGGCAAAAGCTTAAAAATGTGTTTGGTGATGGTGATGGGGAGGGGGGGATAATTTTCTCATTAAAGTGATATACTCACCGTACGGCTTGATTGCCCACAGGCGGTAGCGAAACAAAAGACGCATCTAAAGGTTGACAGTTTTTAGCAGGTTCCTGTATAGTACTCTGGTGCCATAAATAACTTATGGGTGAACTAGCGGGACTACAAGTTTCGGCAAAATTTGAATTTGAGGCTACATTTTCAGGTTTCAGTTCATAGGCCCCCGTCAAGATCTCAACACTTTCGCCTAAACGTACACGCAAATCTTCAATTTCCGTCTGTAAAGCTTCAATTTCTTGAGACTTTTCCTCGAACATTTTACGAGCATTTTCACGAATCTCTTCGGCTTCGGCCTCCAAGTCGATATATTGTTGTTCGAGCATATCTTTCTCTTCGATGGGTGATAGACGACCATCTTTGCTGAATTGCTCTTCATATTCTCGTACTTTCTCCATTAGTTCAGTGAATTTTTTATCACTTTCTTGTTGTTCTTCTTCATAAATTTGACGTTCTTTTTCAAACAGATTTCTTTCTTCGGTCAGTTTACCTTGCCAATAGTCTTCACAATCTTCATAGGCTTTTTGCATTTGCTCTAAGCTGGCTTCGAGTTCTTTACAGCGTTCTTGAGGTGTGGGTGAGGTTGATTGGGATTGGCTTTGCTTTGCTTCTCTAGCTTGCTTAAGTTCATCTTCTAATTCTGTGATTTTTTTCCTGAGATTCTCAATTTCTTCTTGCGCTTCAGAGGAATAGTTTGTTTGTGAACGATTTAGTTCAGAATTTAAAGCCATCCATTCACCACTTGTATCGCTATTCTCGCTACAAGTGTGGGTGGAATCATTAGTACATTTCCTTAATTTACCCAAGCGAGGACTCTCTTCAGTGAACCTTGTTTTGGTTGGGGAGTCACCTCGCCTTTTAGTAGCTGTATTCGAAGAAGCCATTTCACTTTCATCAATCTCTTGACTACTTGCAACATCTTGATTGGACGTCAATGACTTTTTCGATTTTGTTTTAATTTTGTTCAATTCATGATTTAGAGTTTCAACCTCAGCCACAAGTTCGTCATTTTTATCTCTGAGATTACAATTTTCGATTTGTAGAGAGGATACTTTTTCCACCAATCGTAATACTTCCTCATCATCATTAGATTTGTCGAACTGCTGCTTGCTATGGTTGGAATGATTTGTTTCATCCATTTCAGTTAACTCCCGCTGTAGATCAATATTTTTCTCCAACAAATCAGTAATTTGCTTTTGCATTTTATGTTGTTCGCCTTCTAATTCATCATTTTCTTTGCGGACCAATTCCAATTCCGTTTTAAGTTTAATTTCATCTTGTTCGAATGTCTTAAGACGTGATTCTAAGCGAGAATTAAGATTGGACCAATTCTCACGATCATTGGCTAAACGTGCCGTAAGATCTCTCACAACACCAGCATGTCTTTGTTCTAAAAGTCGTATCTGAAATATGTAAAGGAGTAAATATGTAATAAGTTTCCAGCGTATTCGTTTGTTTTGCAAAATCGCACCTCTTTTTTGGTGGCATCCTCTAATGAAGCATGCCGTTCATCAATTTCTGCCGCCAATAATGCTATGCGTCTATTAGCATCTTTATTATCGGCCCTTAATTTAGCATTTTCATCATGCAATTGCTTAGCCGATTGCCTTAGATTCGCTAGTTCAGCAGATTGAAGAACTAAAGAGGCTTTCATTAAAGCCATTTGCGGTTCTTCTTCAAGATTAGGTATTTCATCTTCCATAACCTTATTCAATTGAGCCACATTGATTTCATCATTATCGAAGCCGAGAGCTAATAGAATACCACGACCATTTGGTATTGCAGAACGTTCCCACAAATCCAAAATGCTATTAATTGGCATAGTTTCCATTAAGCCGGGTGAATCTATAGTTAAAAGTAGATGTAAAATTAATTAGTTTGGTGAATATACATTAATAGATCTCACAGGAAAATATTAACTTCAAATTATAAACCCTTCTTTAAGATTTACAAAAGTTAGAACAGAGGATTTTTGAAAAACTAATACATAATTATAACAAAAAGTATAAATAAGAAAGAAATTATAATTCCATGAAGTGGTTGGTTTAGTGTGACAAAGAGATAAGTGCTTTAAAAAGTAAAAAAAAAAAACTAGGAAAGGGGTGCTTAGTTCTTGTTTTACACTACAAACTAGCCACTCTACAAAGAGCGTGCGTTTTTATACCACCAGCCGATTTTAATTAACTTTTTTTTATTATTATTATAATTATTCATACAAATCAATGGCATTTTTACTTTGATTTAGTTCAAATCAAAAAACAAACCTTTAGCCAAATATCCAGATTTAAAATGACTTTTGCTTAACTCCCAGTCATAGGAACTCCAAACAGCGTGCATGGCAGATGAAAGATTTTTCAAACCTAAATTTTAGATATATACGGTGAAGGTGAAATATACGATTGTTAAGAGAAAGAAGTCAAAATCGAAACTAACCAACAAATCAAGAATAAAGTTTAAAAGCATTTTGTTGCAAAGAAAATGTAGCAATAGTTAAAGACGACATAAACGGCGGCAATACGAACAAGAACAATAACAACAACAAGAATGTGTGTTATGGTTATGGTAACAAATCCAACCCAATTGCAGCAATTGGTTGCCTTTCTTAATAATGCGTTTTGAAGCCATCCGTAATGTCTGTTAATACTATTTGATAATGTCAATGGAAACAGTAATTGAAGCATAAAGTAAGTTAATGACAAGCAATTGTAAAGTGCATAAAAATGCTTTTTGAATTATTGTAATAAAATAATAGTGAAGAAAACAATGTTTGGAAAGATATTAATGAAATGAAAATATGTCTATAACAGTAGGATTTGATGTTAGGTTTACAAATCATGATATTTCTTTTTTTTTTTTAAATCGTTTTCCTATCAACAAAATAATCCTTAAGGCAGTAATTTTCTTTGATCTATTTAAAAACGAATACATAACACAGGAGGATAAAAGCTTAACTTTTAAATATTAATAAGGTTATGACTACCAATTCTCTATATCTCAGGCACGCTGATTTAAATGGTGTACTTTATTTTTCGATGTATGGGACAGTTTTTCCATAAAATTACTTTA
This sequence comes from Delia radicum, assembly GCA_021234595.1. Lineage (NCBI taxonomy): Eukaryota > Metazoa > Arthropoda > Insecta > Diptera > Anthomyiidae > Delia > Delia radicum. Next base: position 1,799,564 of record CM037854.1, read on the forward strand.
AAGTTTGACGAATGAAAATGCAGTTTTTAGCATATAACGTTTTTAAAATACAATTTATCTGTCTGTTTTCTGTTGAAATGTAAAGAAAACCACTGTATTCTTATTTGAGGTACATATTTGATTCACGATACTAAAGATTTAATCCAATATTAAGCGATTTTTAAAATTGTTTCCAATTTTTACGGTTTAGCGAATGGTCATGCAGTAGAAAGAGCCTATTAGGAGGGAGGGGGTGTCTCAGCAGGAAAACAATGATTTTAATATGGTGCCTCATATGCAAAATGCCCGATTTTCCAACAATTTTATATGGCAGCACAGCTTTGCGAGATGAACTCAAAGTCCAAATTTTAGCATAATATGGGAATACCTTTGAAAAGTATATGTGCAAAAAATCAGTCCAAAATTTTTATATTTAAAAAAATTTTTCTAACAAAAACCCTACTTTTGTGACAAATTTGTTAGGAAAACTGTTGCAAATAAAAATACTTTTAGCTGAAAATTTGGAAACTTTCTTTTAAAACGTATTTATATATTATACTAAAAGCTGGGCCTCGGGATCTTCCTGGAAAGCTAAGCCGCCATGTAAAATTTTTGACAAATCACGAATTTTGCTTAAAAAAAACATTTTGATAAAATAACTTTTTTTTACTAATATACCTTCTCTTCGATGACTCTTTCCACTGCATACACATTTATTAAGGTTGATTCATTATTTAGCAATAGAATTCCCGAAAACCAAAAAAATTAAAAATAAATCGTTTAACACGGGGTTTCATTTTAACAACAGGTATTGGCCTTACATTTTAACACAAAAAAGTCACATTTTGCAAATTTTTGTTTATGGAGGTGCATCAAACTTTAAAGTTATTTTGCGGAAAACAAAGTACACCATTGAAATCAACGTGTACCAAATATATAGAATTGATGGTCAGACACTTATTATTTTTTGACGTTATGTCGTGTTATTAAAATTCTATCAAGTGTCGTTAAAACATGTGAACTATGATGGAACATATTATGATAAAAGAAAAGCTTTTTGATGATTTTTCAATAAAAAATAAAAGCATCGAACAATTATATAATATAATAAGGAGGATAATAATACATACCTAAAGATTCCACACTACTGAACAAAGTTTTCTGTGTTAGCTGTGCCAAAGTATCCTTTCCTAATTTCGATTTATTAGCCACTAATTTGGCTTTATTCTGATGGAATAGATTTCGTTGAGCGGGCAAAGAGGCACATCTTTTCAATTTAGATTCTGTTAAGCCCGTTGTTAAACGTCTTCGTGTTCCGGGTATATCAGTTTGTGATGTGGATCTTTGGACTTGTTGTGTATGGCAGCCACGATGGGAATGTGTGTCTTGTTCGTCATTTGTATCGTCTGAATCTGATACTGATAAATCATTAGCAATATTTTGTGTTTGAGGACGAGAACGGCGACCATACTTCTTTGTGCCCACTACTAATTTAGGAGAAACTTCACGGTCTGATAATTCAGATGGACTGTCAGCAATAAAAGTCTCTTGTTCATCGGTTATTATCAAAGCACGTTCTGAAAAATAAAAAAGTAAAATTATTTGTATTAAAATTAGTTAATTACATTAGGTCTTACGAAAGAGTCGGGCCAATTGCTCTATATCAGGATCATTGCAGACTTTTGCCTTTTTATAAAAGAATCTGGTACCCATGGTAAATATTTGCTTTAACAATTTTTTTTTTTTAGAAAATCTTAACTTTTTCTGTATATTTATTTATACAGTTACAGTGTAAGTCACAAATACAACTGATGCTCTGTGACTGTTTAGCAATAATATTTATACCCCGATTTGATTAAGAGTTAATGTATCGTTTTAAATTAGCAGGTAACTAATTTAAGTCCTGTCATTACCATAAAAGGTTTTCCTAGAATTTAAATTTCACAAAATTTCCACCAACAACTAAATATGTTAAAATTAACATATGTACATTTACGATCCGTTTAATCCTTGGCTACCTGTATATGCCATTTTACCTATGGTCAGGTGTTTCCAATGATAAGTTGTAGATTACGATGCATCTGAAGGCATATTAGTACAGAGGATTTATTACAAATCCTATCATTCGTACATTTTTTTATGTGTCAAATGTTTTATTGACAACATAGATAAATAAAATGTTATCGTTGTTTACAACTAATACAATAATTTATAATTTAGTACTCAGTAAGCACTTCTTTTAAAAAAGATTAGTCAGGTAACTAATCTAAAATAAGAAGCAAAGATAAACGCTAACCTTTGTCAATTCCATACAAATTTAATCCATAACTAGGGCAAGTATTTTCATGCAAATGCAAGTTTGTAGTCAATAGCCCAAAATCGATTTTGACCAAATACTTTTCCGAATCAAAGAGTTTTCAACAAAATGGCATCAATTTGTTGTTGCATATATTTTTGCATATTTTGCTATGAATGCATATTTTTGTATATTTTGCTATAAATGCATATTTTATGGTAAATTTTCGAATTTTTTGTAGCATACTTTGTAAAAATTAAATTTCAGTGAACATAGCATCTAGTTTTAATTTGTTAGACATTTATATGGGATTTCATTTTTAAACCAGCAAGCTCGAGTAATATATCAATTTTTAAAAATACAAAAATTATACGTACATACATATTTTTGATTTTTAGTTTATATTTTTGGATTTTTAGTGCATATTATTTGTTTTTTTTTTGCGCATATTTCGATTTAAATGCATATTTTAAGAGCATATTTTGGATTTATTACTGCATATTTTAAGCGCTTATTTTCCTTTTTTAGTTGCACGAAATTGCTTGACCTATTCATAATTATCGAGCGTGCGAAAGGCACTTTAACAGGTGGTACAAAAGAGCCGACTGTTCAAAAGCGTTGGAATAAAATTATAAAATTAGCATATCGTTGGAAAAATAATAATTAAGGTAGTCAAGAAATATAATTTCATTAAAAATGTACTACACTTTGAGGCACAAAATTTAAAAAATAAAAAAATTTGTATGACATGCAAAACTTTTTGTGTAAGACGACGTTTAGATATGCATCCGCGTTAATCATTTATCTTTAACGGCGCAAAAATTATGGCGGTTTTAAATTTACATAAAATTAAAACTAATAAAATTCCAGTTTTTGCTTGGATTTAATTAAAGTTATATGAATTTATAGATCTCATTGTATTTTTTACATGTCAATATATATATTACACCACCAAAAAATATAAAAATACACTTAAAAATATTGTTGTCATATATTAAAGCTTAAAAAGAAAACCCTGATTATTTTAGAAAACACGTTTTTTAACGGTATAATGTTTATTTAAAGGTATAATGTTGGGTTTAGGGTTACTTATGGTTTTTGAAGTTATGGGTATTCTGTTTGCTCCATAAAATTTAAAATTCTTAAAATTAGCTGATTTAGTATTAAGCTAATTTAAATATTTTATTTGATGTACGTTTTGGCGGAATTGATATAGCTTCAGTTGTAACAAAGCGTAGTGTTTTTGACTTGGAAGCGCTGTTTACTAAGCGGTAAACAATAGATATTTATTTTGTTGTGAAACATCCCATTGGTACAAAAGTCAAGCAGGTGCGCCCCGGTAGGCTAGTTGATAGCGTGCTGGCTTATCAGTGCGGGGGTCGTGGGTTCGATTCCCACCAGAGGCACTGGTCTGTTTTCGCTACAACGCGCCGAAGGCCATAGTAGCTAGTGCTCGGTTAGGGTAATTGTATATAATTTGTAATTATATAATTACACTGTGCTCGAATCGGACACTTTTTTTTTGTAACAAACGGGGCACCCGTTGGGTAAACCTAATTCGTGTACGCTGAATCCTGTGGTGCTAACCGTTTTTTTAGGTTAGCTCTTGTTTAAAAGATAATTAAGATTGAAAATTATGGTTCCCTCCCATACAAAGTAAATATTTAATATCATATATCTACAGTACTATAATAATCTTAGTCTTAGAAATTTGTGCACGTTGATTATTTGATAGTGTTAATAGTCATGGGAAAAATGGGCGTGATCGGACCAGTGGGCGTGTCAGCTCCCATACAAAGTAACTATTTAATATCATATATCTACAGTTCTATAATAGCCAGAGTCTTAGAAATTTGTGCACGTTGATTATATTATGAATAGTCATGGGAAAATTGGGCGGGATCATACCAGTGGGCGTGGCAGCTCCCATACAAAGTGAATATTAAGCTCATATACAAAATTAATATTAAATATCTAGGGTTCTATATTAGCTATATAGCCTTCAAATTTTGTACGAGTCCATCAATTACAAATATTGGTAGTCGAACTGAAAATGGGCGGAATGCGATAAATGGGCGTGGTACCAAAAGCAAAAAACAAAAAAGCATTAAAATAAATTATCACATTCAAGACTTTTTACAAGGTTATTTAATAATGTTGTTCAAAAATTGTTTTAGCGTTCCTCATAGTCCTAGAATATATAAAAAAGGTAAAGAAGTAAACAATAAATTTTATGATATGGTTTTAAGTAACAATTCATGTTTAACAAGTACACTTAACATGAAAAATATATTTTATTGCTATGGTAATCACATGCGGTTTAATTTCCATCATTACAGAATTTAACAAGTGAATTAGTTTAGGTATATAGAAGTCATCATAAAATTAACAAGTGAAATGGTCCGGATATTCGTCGATTGACGAAGGACCAGGCATTTAATAATGCACTGAGTGATGTGGAACTTGTGGCATGGGATTGCGTGAAAGCGGTAATTGAGAATGTCCTCGGAATTCATCGATCAGAGAATTGGCGTATACTAATTGAAGATATGCTGAATGCATTTCACCGATTAAACGTTCGAATGTCATTAAAAATTCATTTTTTGCATCACCATATAGAAAAATTCGCCGAACAATCACCAGCTGAATCCGATGAACATGGCGAACGTTTTCATCAAGTGACTGCAAGGCTCGAACATTGGTATAGTGGCAAAAAGCTACATTCACTTTTAGGTGACATTTGTTGGAATTTGCAAGAGGAAGATAATGATATAGAAGAATCAGGAAATGAAAATTGAAAAAATCATGAAAAATTTATTTATTAAAAAAAAAAAAATTATAAATCACTTTAAAATTGTTGTAGTCAATTAAATTTTGTTGCAAATAGTTTATTGTTGATGTTGTTTCATAAAATGTTCTCAATTTCATACATTTAAAATCAATAAATGGTAAAAAAAACTTAAAAAAATTGTTTTTTTTAGGTACTTGGAACCACAATTTTCAATCTTAATTATTTTTTAAACGAGAGCTAACCTAAAAAAACGGTTAGAACCACTGGATTCAGCGTACTCGAATTAGCTTTACCCGCCGGGTGCCCCGCTTGTTACGTTTTTGAACTAGCACAGTGTTATTAATTACTAAAAAAAAAAAATCAAGCAGTAAAATATCACTGGATAACCGAATAATTGTAAATATATTAGTGGCAGAACACTTGTTTAAGACGCTTTACCAGCGTTTCCAAAAAGCGTTTTACCAGTATTTATTTATTTCATTTAAGTCTATAGAACATTGTTCCTTACAGACTATGACTAAAATTATCTAATTTACCTATTAATTTTTTATTTTATTAATTAATAATCATATAATTACAAATTATATACTATTACCCTAACCGAGCACTAGCTACTATGGCCTTCGGCGCGTTGTAGCGAAAACATACCAGTGCCTCTGGTGGGAATCGAACCCACGACCCCCGCACTGATAAGCCAGCACGCTACCAACTAGCCTACCGGGGCGCACCTATTAATTTACAATATAATATATATACTTGTAACTTTTAAAATTTGTTTTTGTTATATGAAATTCCAATTCATTTTTATAATTAAAAAATTCGTACAATTTCAAACCCCTTATAATGGGACTATTTAAAACGTGATTTGGAC